>CM073774.1:58139445-58180806 GCA_037158775.1 Hetaerina titia
CATTCAGGTTGTATAATAGTGAAATTTTCATAATAATGTTAGTAATCGTTTTTATACCAATGTCTAATGAAAGACCATGCATTTTAAAAATCTCGATTCAATTATCTTATCAATTTTTTATTAGAATAAGCACTTTCAGAAAATGTCATTTCCTGATATTGAAGCGATATAAATGATATTAATTTAATAAAGCGAAAATAGTTCCTCTTTTGGTACATATTAAAAATTCATTCTGTTTGTCATGAATATGTCCCTTTTTGTATTAATTGAAATCATATGAATCGTAACAATAATTCATTTGATATCAAATGGAACATAATTGTAAACTACATATTTTAGTATGACTTTAATAAATGCTTTTTCATTGTATTTTATCAGATATCAGAGTCAACGAAACATGTTAAACGTTGGCAGACCAATTTGAAAAATATTATTAAGATGCTTCATTGAGGGGGAAAATTGAGATCTGAGCAATTTTTGACTAGTGAACAAATTTGGAGCATTATATTACCTCATATTACGAAGTTATCAGGTATCCTTTTCGTTGGTAAAATGTTGCAATATTTTGACATGCTATATTGATGTAAATACTTTGGATTTTATTAGGTATAGGCTTCGGTAGGTGTACATGGTCTGTGCTATAAATTCGCGAAATGGTGCAATCTGGCGGCCATGACGCGGACTATAGCCAGGTGCATTAGCGGCGCTAGTTGCCTGAGACCCAATGAACCTTGGTTCGCCACGCCACGTCTGTGCTTGGTGGATCGTCGAGCTGTTCGTATGATGCCAATTATGTTAGTTTCTGTTATCCTTGTTTTTAATGTTTGTCGAAAATGGAAATTGACGAAATCAAGGAGCAACGAATCAACATCAAGTATTTTGGTTAGGTTCGCTAATATGTTTCAAGAAACTGAAATGTTAAAACGAAAACAGAAATTTAAATTTACTGAAATGTTGACAGCTGTTTACGGTGACAATTCTCTGAAGAAAACATCCGTTTTTAAGTGGATTAAGAGTTTTAAAGATTGCCGGCAAGACGCCACGGATGATGCAAGGCCGGGACGGCCTTCAACCATCTGTGTTGACGACAACAATGATTGCATGCCGTCCCTTGTTCTTACCGATCGTCGAGAAACTGTCCGAAATGATAGCCGATGAGCTGAATTTAGGAAAATCAACAGTGCACAATTTTTTAATCGAACATGTTGAATGGATCCTTAACCATGAAAATGCACCTGCAGATTCAGCATTGATTTTTCGCCAATTTATGGCAAAAAATTCAATATCATCCTTGATCACCCTCCTTATTCGGTAGATCTCTCTCAATTCCCTGTGACTTTTTTTCTATTCCCAAAATGCAAAAATGTGATGAGGGGACATCACTCGGAAGAAGTGGACACATTAAAGAAAGAAACGATGAGAAAACTAAAAAGCTTAACTGCCGAGGACTTCCAAGGGTGCTTTAAACAGTGAAAAAGAAGATGGAATAAGTGTATAGCAACGAATGTAGAGTACTTAAAAGGGAGTAAAAATCGATGTAGACTGAATTTTTTCAAAATAAAGTTTTTCAATGGTTTTAGTTCGCGTATTTATTGGAAAGACCTCGTATTGTCGATATCCGAAAACATACGCACATACTTAGACTTCAAATTCGTGGTTAACTTTCCAACTACGTAATGATAAGCCTTTACCTATGTATTACTATTACAGATGATTAAAACGCCTCATATGAAAAATTTTTTGGAGTGTTAGTAGCTCACAATAAAAACTTTCAACATAAATTCACGGTGGCGACGGGATAAATTGCGAGTCATCAATGTTTGGTTCGCTTAATCCACATGATGAAAACGCTCAATTAGATGCAAAACGGTCTCTTAAGAAGAATTAGGCATTCGTCTTTCTATTGAAAAAAAAAATTTGTTCTTGGTATAACAGATCGAGTTGTTTAGATAAATACGTGAAATAGCAACTATCCTCACGGTCGCCCGTAGGCAATTGTGGTCAGTCGCGAGGGTAAATCCAGCAGTGCCAAGTAATCCGCTTTAAACGTTGAGCGGGGATGAAACAAATGGTAATTGCGTTCGGAGATCATCCAGCTCAACACTTCTCGCCGGAAAAACTCAATTTCCGGAAGATGAATTTTCGGCCTGAGGAAATGTATTTTACAAATTTTTTATACTGTATTTTTAATCAACAACGTTTATCAAAGGACGAGTTAAACCACAGTGACTTTTTAAGAACTGTTTCCTTGACCCGAAATAAGTTTTCAGCAATATTGTGTTTTCACGCAGTGAGATTAAGTCGCCCTGATGAGAAAGTTTTATAAGATTACGGATGTCTTTTAATACGTAGACTATAAAAAAATATTAAATTCCATTATATTAACCAAAAAATATATTAGAAAATTAATCCATAGTAGGGAAAAAGAATAGAAGGTCAAATGAAGGAGAACATTTCATGAAGCATCATTTCCCACAAGTACTCTCATCACCTTCACAGTATTAAAATTTCATAAAAGGATTTTTTTTTTGCATCAAAATCTGGAATAAATAATTGCACAATAGGACAACATTTCAAACTGGAAACTGTCAACTGAATTGCTAAAATTTGGGTGCTTTAAAATCCGATGTCCGCGACTTTAAATGCTGTATCGTCTATTAGCAAATGTAATTTCAGAATATCGGACCGCTCAAAGGGTAGTATTTAGTTTCTATACTCTCCAACTGTTACGATACCATGATCCAGTTATCAATAAATTATAAGATAAAACACATATCTTATATCTCGAATGCAAAATGTGAAATGTTGCTCAAAGTAGAAATGAGTACACATAGCGAATATAGTAAGTCTGAAATGGTAAGGCATTGGTGGGATAATTTGTAAATACGTAGGGCATATATAGCATGATAAACGTTTGAAAGAATAAGCCAAACTATGGAAGACAATAGTTTATTTTCTTTATCATGCAGTATTAAATAGAACCAACAGTAGAACCTTTGACGTAAGAAATCGGTAGAAAAATTGAAGCTGATATCTGCGCGAGACAAATAAACAGCCGTGTAATCAATTTTCAAACGTAAATAAAAAAAAACTAGGTACTCCTATGAGCAAGATAGTATGAGATAGAGTGGAGAAAAGTTTGGTAGAACAGCAAGGCATTTATTATAGCAGTAAAATGAAAGAAGTGTATTAAAGGCGTTATTTAATGTTGGTAAATATACAACTGATATTTAATCTTGATAACCGTGTAAATGATCATTTTATAACTACTTTGTGATGTGATATTATTAGGAAAACATATTTATAACTCCCTATTGAGATTGGAAAAAGACAATAATGTAGGAAAGGATATATTAAAAGAGTCAATGACAACAATCAAGACATTTTAAAAAGCAACAACATATTTTGGCTCTATTAATAGCAAAAATGAAATATTTCAGTAAGGTTGTCCTTTTTCTTCTTTAAATGCAAGCTAAAATGTAAC
This sequence comes from Hetaerina titia, assembly GCA_037158775.1. Lineage (NCBI taxonomy): Eukaryota > Metazoa > Arthropoda > Insecta > Odonata > Calopterygidae > Hetaerina > Hetaerina titia. The sequence goes on from CM073774.1 coordinate 58,142,930, forward strand.
TGTTTACAGATTTGCAGAGTACCTTCTACTAAAATCAGAATATATAACCGCTTAATACCGTTAATAGTATTAATTACTTAGCTTGTGTAACTAATGATAACCTGTAAGGAGAAAACAACAGTACTTATAGCTTTCACATAATTTAAGATACCGCCTTTCATTCAGTAGTCGCTATACCTAGACACTAGTAGCCGTGGAAAATCAATTCTCACACATCTGCATGGTAATGAAAATTTATCAACGTACACCAATTATAATTTAAATGAACATACGTCCAACAATAAGCACTCATACTTTTAACGCCCCTGTTTAAAAAATATATTCCTATTTTAGTAGATTTTAAATCGAAGAAAATGCCTAATAGTTAATATATTGATCGAAATAAAAATATACCTGGAGGAAACATGAGTAGTAGGTGGGAAAAAGGGAAATAATCTTTTTTGTCTTTATTTATGCACAAATAGTACAATTCAGAGCACAACATTTCCCACAATACAAGTATACTGCGTAGAAGACCGATTACTCGAAAATACTTCTCAATCTCAGAAATAATTTCGCAATTTTAAAAACAATTTTCCACTTCATGACTTTTTTGCATATAAAAAGTCATTTAGTTTAATATCTGTAAATGATACATTACTGTAGTTAGCGGTTGAAGAGTAGGAAGTCATGGCGTTCCAGGATGATGACGGCCTACGAAGCAGCTGTAAAGGAGCAGTGCCACGACGGACGGGCTGACCTCTTCTCCTCTGGAAATGTGATAATTTAACGCCATTTCGGCGATGAGATCAGTCAGTTCGTATGGGCTTTCCTTCTACGTTTGGCTGAAATCTACTTGGACAGGGTAACAATATGTCTGAGGTAAAATCTACTTTGGTTATCCACACTTTTCCAGTTCTGCTATTCAATGGGACTTTTGCAAATTCTATAGTGAGTTAACACTGAGGTTAAAAAATTTGATACAAATATTTGAGAAAAATATTAGAAATTATGTATTTATATGTTTCACTCAATTAAATCAAATTACATGCATCATGCTTTGGTTTAAGCGGATTTAGATAAGCTCTCCGCTAGCTAATAAAACAAACTTAAGATGTATTACCCACTGTGGTGATGGTATTTTTATGTAATTATAAAAATCAAAGGAATTGGTAATTTATATCTACTAAAAACACTGACAACAAGGAAAGCATGTATCACGAATTGATGTAATTAGAAAGATAGACGAGAGAGGGCAATGAAAGAATGTAAATACAGAGTTAGGCAAAAGGATGTACAAAGAGTGAAATAATAACTAGAAACGGGTAACAAACAAAGCAAAAGAAGCATGCTGGAAGACGCAGTGAGAGGATATAAAAGTTTGCCGAGGATTTGAGAAATTTGTGCGCTATAAAAGAAGGTTTAAACACACTCGGAAAGTTAGAAGGGAAGACCTGTGCTAACAGATAGAGATAAGTCGGGTTAGATACTTTTTGAAAACGGAAAAGATCCAAGATAGATGGAGTGAATACATAGAACATCCGTGGATTATATGTATGTATTAGGTATTTGTATATGTTGAAGAATTGTTGGAAAAGAACATAGACATGTTTACTCCTAGAAAGAGAATATGATGTAGATGGATATAGCTTAGGCCTAGACATACTCGACGATGAGAGGGAAAGAGCATTAAGGGAGATGAAATCAAAAAAAGGTAGTCATGGTACTGTGGAATTATAGTAATGAGTTCACTAATCCAGAAGAATATACTCTAGAATACGATCAAGGCGAATTTGTCCATTTGATATCTTTCAAAAAGACTTTTTACAGAGTAAATTGGGAAAAACTAAAGTCTATATTTCAGAAAATAGGAATAGATTGAAGGTACAGGAGGCTAATCCTCAACCCGCTTAGGTGACATTGGGTGATGGAGAGTCCGGATGGGCAGTGTTAAGAAAAGGAGTAAGGCAGGTTTGCCCATTTTCACCGGTGCAGTTCAACGGATGTGTGGAGGCATTGATTAAGGAGGAATGGGAATAACTGGAGATAGGAGTGAAACTCGACGGGACATTCGTAAGGTTTGTTGATGACCAAGCTCTAATTTGTCAATCAGCCAAGGGTTACAAGCGTTCCTGAGTGAATTTGAAATTCAGTGCGATCGATATGGGATGAGAATCAATACTAATAAGCCAAAGATTACATGATATTCCCGAAAGATAATGGCTTAGCCAAACATTAAAATAGGAGAGAAAACACTGGGGCAGGCAGAATAGTATACCTATCTCGGAAGTGTTTTGGACTAACATGGTCACAGTACAAGTAGTAGGAACGGAGAAGAATTTCGCGAGGAAAAGAGGCTTTCACAAGTAGGAGGGAGTTGATGACCAAGACGTTGAGTAAGGATATTAAGGAAAGACTCGTAAAAACATTGATATGGATCGTAGTTACGTATACGGCGCGGAAGCGTGATGGCTAAAGCAGGATGATAGAAGTCGATTGGAGAAATTCTATATTTTATTTCGTAAGTACTAGTGATGAATATTCAGCTTACTGTAGGATAACTCATTCAAATTAGTATAACTCTGGTTTTAGCGCTTAATTTACTACTACTGTCATAGACTCTGATTACTTGGTCATTATACTAGTATTTATTACATTAAATTTCTTCGAATTAGGAGTTAAAATAGAGATAGCTGCATTTTAAACGAGTTATTCATGCTTTTCTTTAGATTTTAAACAGATTAATATATATTTATCCTTTTTTATTGACCTAAGATTCAATAAAGTATACATATCGCGGATACTAGGTTGCTTCAGAAATTAAGCTGTAGAAATTTTGAAAATATATTTAAAAAAATGAGCTACATCCAACCACTGATAGATTTTAGTTCGTCAGATATATTTGTTTGAAATATAACCGCATTTGTTAATTGAAGTTATTCCAGAAAATTCAGTTCAAGAACAGCAGGAAATAGGACTACCAAGATTTAAGTTAATTGTTCTTTTCAAATAACATTTTATTACAATGCTTGCGTATCAAAAATGCTAAGGACTTCTTATATATTATACTCTCCTTGAATTTGAAAGATGAGTCATAACAATGAAAATATTTTATCTAGTTTACCATATTTTATGTTCTCTCCCTTGGCGATTGAGTTACTGATCAAATGAATACTTTCTTTAATCTCTATAGCAGACAATTTAAGTTTGGGACTGTCCGCTGGTTACTCCTTCAAGTAGGGAACTTCTGCTCCTTCTTGGATCGAAATGGAAAACATTTTCTCATGCTTGCGAGCAAGATGAAGGAGAATTGCGTGCGATCCAATAGGGAGTAAGGTTCACCGGGGAACAGGGATCATTCCCGAAACTGTTTTAAGGAGGTTGGAGAAAATCCCTTTCCCTTTCCGCTATGGCAGAGAATCCCTCATCGTAAACAATACCGGAATGGTCTGTGCTATTTCCACCTTAATGGTAGAGACTCAGTGAAATTACTCCCCATCATTGTGTTGACAAATGATTTTGAGTGGGACAATTCCCATAGGAATTTTCGGTACCATAAATCAAATGTTGATTTATTACCTAAGTCACGTAACATGGGCATAAGTTTATCGCCGTCAATCAATAAAATTTGAGACTTACGGGTAATTCATTGAATATTTCATTTTCAATTAATTTTAGTGCTTTTTTAATTAAGATGATACTGTATTATTTTTCTTCAATCCTATCTTTCACTCACTAACACAGTTTTTGGAAGTAGTTCATTATAGGAACGTAACGATTTACTATAGTGGACCGATAACCATTGTATGCACGCAAAAAATATATCTTGGTGTATTATAGTGTAGCGCAATGTTTAGATCGTTGGAATTCTTGTTAGGTAATCTCATTCGGCCGTAGAGCTCTGATTTCATGTTTATTACCCATTGATGCATTGCGGTCATGAAAGTAAGACCCTGGTGAGCTAACTGTAATCGTAAGAAATGAGTTTGATTAATTAATGACATGGTAAAAATTTGAAGACCTTAGGAAAAGTAGCTTGATTAACAGGCATTGTATTACGTTCCTTTTATTTAACAATAAATTCATATAAATAGGTATCAACTGCCTATTTCCCCTCATACATTGACTCTCTCTCTCAAATACAATAATCACAATTCACACATGCTCCTCCTCTAATGATGCCTCTGATTGTTCATCGAAATGCAATAATATTAATTTAAGTTATTTTAAGATGGAATATATTAAATATGTTGGCGAGAAACTGGAAACTCAGCAAAAAAGTTCGAGTGAAAACGAAAGTTGAACTAAATTAAACAATAATCTTCAGTCATGCTATCTTAGATGTCTTGTGCATCAAGACTTATTTCCATGTTTCCAACACCTGCCATTATCAACAGTCTGGCTATTTTGCATGAACAAATGAGTAATTGGCTTTTCCACTTCGTTTAAAGCGCATGTATTTCACGATTACTATGCTCTGATGATTCGTCTCGCTGCATTTTGATAGGGTTTGAACCGCACGGCTTAAACCGATGGTAAGTGGCGCACAAAGCCTTTTATCTCCAGGCTAAATACGAGTGGTCCAGCAGCGGGCCGCCCCATAGTCAGGTGACACTGATCCCTTTCATTCTACGGCTGATTGTCTGAAATACGGATTTCTAAAGCAGAGCCCATCCACAACCTAAATTTCATTTACATAAAAATGAAACGGTGAAAATGGAAAATTGAGCCAACAACTTAAGTTCCCGTGAATTAACTGCTTACGCGCCAGATCAATATTTTATACCGAACATAACGAAATTAGTTAAAAAGTGGGAAGGATTTTAGATGGGTTTATGGATTCCTAAGAATCCTATAGAATACATTTACAGTATAAAATAAAAAATTGGCGTTTTTGATCTTCATATTTCATCAGCTACTTTCGATTGCGGTATTTAAAAAACATCGTTGCAAAAAATAATAGCTTGAAAAAACATATATATATATATGTATGTATGTATGTATGTATATATATGTATATATATATATATATATTTATATATGTATATATATATATGTATATATATATTTATATATGTATATATATATATATATATATATATATATATATACACATACATACATTTATCACCAGTCATATATATGGTTCACCACTCATAGATTGCACCACGTTGCCCTCGTGACTTTTCAGGAGCTGTTTACACTTGTCTGTTACAAAAATTAATGTTGCCATTTTATTTTTGCCGGGAAACACAATTTTTCAGTTATTTCTTACAATCGTCCGGTAGGAAGAAAACTTAAGGCTTCCCAATACCGTAACCGCAAACCTCAGCCTAATACGAGGGGTTCTGGGACGTTTTCAAGCTGGCGGTTCGTAATCCGAGGTATCCACACCATCCGGGGTGCGAAGCATGCGGGACAAATGGTGCGAGTGTGACCAGAAACTTACGACTTTGTGACTTTAAAATTCATGACTCCCTCCATTCCCCACTCTTAAAAAACTCATACTGTGGTTGGTGCATTGCGGGTTCATCGGTCTTCAACGAGTAGATGGAAACAGAACCTTTAAGCTACTCTGCGCTCTAACGCAGGAAACATTTAAGGAATAATAATAAATTAGCACTCATTGTTGATGCTAGCACTCATTTTCCGAGAAATTCGATTTCCTTCTACTAAGTCTAGCGCCTCAATCTAAAAAAGGTAAAATCTTTGCTTGGTAGGCTAAGAAGGGCAAAGGCTTGGAAGGCCTGATATATCTGTGCCTGAAAACCCTGCTGCAAAAAGAGGCATAAATAACATAAACTGTGCAATATTTTCAATTTTTAAAGAATTTACATAATATCCTTCAGAATGTCAGTTAAAAATATTATCGAAAATATCACAAATACATGTTTACTGGTCTCATTTGAAAAAGAATAAAGTTAGCATTAGTTTTAGTTATTAAATTTAACAAAATGTTGGCATTCAAATTTAATTATCCACCATCCTTTGCATTCGAAGAAAACAATAATTTAGTAGCTATGACATACTACACTTCCCGGATTTCTTAGTTGGTATGGCACAAATAACACTTTATATAATGTTTTATTTTGGACATTTACAAACTTTATAATAAATCATAGTATATTGAGTGTTAAAAATAAGAACCAAAAGGATATTTTTGTTCCATAAGTAAAAACGTTTTACAACCATAACATCAATTATATTTTTATTTGTTTTCCCGAAATTTAACGGAAAAAACTAAACCAAGAAAGACCCAATGTTTAACATTTTCTCTAATAATGGTCTCAATTCCAAATCATATTTCACAACGTAGGAAAGATATTTTATATTTTTTAAGATTAGCTAATTCATCACGAATAGTAAATAAATATATCCTGCCCAATACTTGTATACTTATTTACAGTGGAAAGAAAGATTATTATTGGCACTGTCAATTGATACCATGCGTCAAGAATAGTTTGAAGGCTAAAAAAGCGTTATTCGATATCTGATTTTCAAAAGGAGCGAGGAAAACGTGTAACAGTAAGGTACGACCGTTGAAGAAAATAAAGAGATGTGATGTTGTTTCGGAACAAGAAACGGTTACTCACAAACTTAGCGATATGAAATCCTCTTGTCTACCATGTTCATGTAAAGGCTTTGAAATACGAGTACATTACACGTAGCAAGTCACACGGATGCCAAATTTATTTGTCTAAGCAAAGCAAAATATTAAGTTCCTTAAAAAGCCAAACTTTTGAGTGAATTCTTTTTTTGTTTAAACACTGATATAGATGTGGATACGGACAACATAAATTGAAAATAACACGAAGTTTTATTGCCTACCTATTGCCCATTTTCCGTATTTTGCACTAGGTATTAAATATGGAAGACAATACCGATACAAATGAAGGAATGCCATATGCCAACCTAAGGGAGAATGAAAATTATTTTTTAATCATATGTCAACTTTCTGGAGCTGAGGGATCTGCAACGCCCGCGGTCCAATGTTGTTGTAGCAGATGTATATTTAACGTATAATGAAAATTAAGGAGATTAATGACATTATAATTCAACCATTTCAGAGAGTAAAAATCATTCGCCTTGACCCGGATTCGAACCCGGATCCCTCGATATCCGGCCGAGTGCTTTAACCAATTAAGCTACCGAGACGTCCTCTTACACCCTGAAATTTTGGGTAAATTTTGGGAAAACTCTGAAATGGTTGCATTATAATGCACACATAGCGGGTGACTCCGTTAAAGTTACTGTTACAGTTTCTTGAAATTTGACTAAGGTATGAACAGCCTAAGTGTTTGAAATTGGCTTTATTAACATCGTGGACTGTAGCGCGTCGCGCACGACTACGAATGCCTGTGACATTGTATGTACGGTATTTCGTCATAACATCTTGCTCCTTTAAAGCCCACAAAATTTCAGAGTGTAAGAGGACGTCTCGGTAGCTTAATTGGTTAAAGCACTCGGCCGGATATCGAGGGATCCGGGTTCGAATCCCGGTCAAGGCGAATGATTTTTACTCTCTGAAATGGTTGCATTATAATGCACACATAGCGGGTGACTCCGTTGAAGTTACTGTTACAGTTTCTTGAAATTTGAGATTAATGACGTAAATGGAACTGTCAATTAGTCGAAATTAGGTCGAAATGCACCTGGCATCAGGATAATAACATCAAACAATGCCGTTTGGGAGAAGATGCTAACCCGAAGTCATATCCTTGAGGTCAATAGATACCGAAGATATTGAAGAGCTTTTATCAATTTTTTTCTTCCAACCCCCATGATAAAGAAGCCACTTATATATCCCTGCATAGACCGTGAATCCGTGAAACAAGATTGGGAAAAATCTTTCCTCTTCCTTCGGAAAATAGAATTGAAAAATCCACGAAATCTGAAAAAAAAATCATTCATGTTTTTTAGGAATAGAATAAGTAGACCTCGTCCACGCTTTCGAAAATGTCCTTGGTAAGAGGCAGAAGGGCTCCCATTCCATTCGTCCATCGCTGACTTTCTACCGTCCTTCCCTCGAACTAACCCATAACCTTTCCCTTTTTGAACTGCAGCATGGATGTAAGGGATGTGTTATAGCCCTGACGGGTCGTTCACAGTCGCACCGCTGCTTTCTATGAACCACTCCCGCAGGAGAACACCTCCATTCACCGAGAATATTTCATCACATGCCCTCCGAAGCAAGGGACGTTGATGATGTCGTTCACGTTCACTCTACATTTGCTTATTTTAAAAGATTTACGAAATCTCATGTGGATATGACCAGAAAGAAGGGTAAATATAAGCACCTAACCAAATACAAATATTACCACACTAATCTCAGTCGTAATATAAGAAGTTAAAGACTGATGAAAAACTCTTAAATGATAACTAGCGTCAATAAAATAAAACTATTTTCAGTCATAAAAGGACTACGGATCATTATTTTGTTCTTCGCTATTTGAATACATGCAACTCTAGGCATTTTGTTTGTACGAAAAATATTGAACGAAAAATTCCTTTTATGGGATATTTCTTTTTCAATTGAACAGGACTTCTGTTAGCTCTTCCATTGTTTGTTTTCCAAAAAAAACTCATTTCCCTCACTCTCCTATGTGCCATAATTTTATTCAAACGAAAAATTTATACGAATGGAAAAATATGTCGTCTCTTACATTTGAATACCTTATATTCAACGAAAACCTAAAACTCATTGCAAAAAACAGTGAATCCACGTATGTTCAGGTACTCAGTGAAAGAATCAAACTAAGCAAGAAGGTGGTAGGAAAATAACTGGGAAGGGAAATTGGAACCACTTAAAAAGAGCAGGAGAGGGATGAAGAATATAAGGCTTGGGAAGTACAGATTTGTAAAGCTATTGAAAACTTCTTAATCACTAAGACTTTAAAACTGGACGATACCGCGTCTGTAATTTTCACATTAACTCTTTGATAATTTGTCGATATTTTTATGGTATTTCAATTTGTATTCTGCACATTTACCGTATCTGATAATCTTATACAGTTATTATAACCTGAGTTTTCAATTGATAATAGGTATTTAACTCGACGAGAGTGTTCATATTGACGAAACTGGAGGTCGTGATTCTGTACCGAAATGTTTACCTGTAATTCAGATTTTTGATCATCTATCATCAACTTATAGCGAGAGTTTATACATTGTTACTGCAGATTTTTGGAAGATACGAAAATATCCAATTTAGTTTTAGCAGAACGATTTAGAGTGAAACAAAAAATATACCGGCAATTTGAATGAAATTATTAAGGCTTAAATAATTAAATGTTTAAATAAATCATTTAATCGCTTAATTCGTACATTAGATAAAAGTCTGGGAGTGAAACGTTTATCGCATTGATTAATTTAACCTCTTCTATTAATTTTCTAAAATTAATTATCTCATCATCACCCCAATGGATCAATTGCACATTTATTGCATGTAGACTTCTTTGTCGGCTGCATTTCCCTTTTTACGAAATACATAACTGAGACAGCATACTACAAACCCTCTCGGTGGATCACATTTTATTGTCTGTCTCTAGATTACGACGAAATGTTTTAAAAAGACGAAGGTTCAAATTTCTTTCATTGGTGAATCAATTTTCCACAGTGGGACTGAGTCATGCATGTATTGGTATATTCCCTTGTATATTATTTCCTGTGGGTTAAATCGAATATGTTTTCCTAAATAATAGGAAATCCAGATATTCTATTTCCAAGGTAATAAGTATAGTAAGTTTTTTATTTTCAATGGCAGTTTTAACTATGAAAATACGCGCTGGATCAATAAGATTCATTGGTCGAGACATTTGGTAAACAAGTGATATAGGGGATGCGAAAGTAAATGAAATGAAAACTCTAAAATGTTAGATTAACATTTCAAATATTGCAAAATTGTCCCTATAGTTCGCGGTAGTGATTCAAATAATTTGAAGAGTGGCTCAAAGTTGACGGAACGATGCCAAAATGCCAAATCAAGGCACGATATTACTTTAAAAAAGATTCTTCTGTTACGGCACGCTCCAGAGAGGAGTGGTCCACTGTCATTACTTTTTAGAGTGGTGAATGGGTGTAACCTGTCTAAATTCTTCGACGAATGAAGCTTCTTTATGGTGGCGAATGTGTGACAGACCAACTTTAAATGTGGACTGGGAAGTTTGTCAGCGGTGTCACCCTTTCCGTAGACTCTCCCCGACTAAATCTAGCACGCGAAGTAGTGTCGCCAGTGTCCTCGGAGAAGTTGATAGCAGTTTTATCTGGAGATATACATGCACCGCCTAAGCATTGAAATATTTATGCTCATTGCAAACCATGGAGCCAACACAGAAAACGTGAGATAGTTGTCGTCTCTTTTGTCTAATAAATTAAAAGAATAAGACTGTTTGAGGTGTCCACTTGGCTCTACTCCTTAGATTTTTGACAATACATTCAGTATAACTCAGTATCTTTGTGCTTCTCTTATGATACATCATCCTCTTGTTCGCCCCACCTCTTGTTTCCTTTCTACCAGTCTCCCCCTCCCTTCACCCCCCTCGTTAGGAACGTGCTTCTTCCCTTCGTTCCTAAAACCAAATCCATTCCGAACCACCCAGTCAACTGCGTTAGCCCATCTAGTCGCAATTCTTCTCCTTTCTCGGAGTTCATCCGGAATCCTACTTCCGCGGTCGTTCCATTGAGAATAACAAGAAGGAGACAACTATGCAACCAGTGTAAAGGACAACGATGGCGACTTTTGCCTTGCAAGTCTCACCCTGGTGGTAAAGCAATGATAAAAATATATCGTTTCAGCATTCATTTCTGAGATTTGGGGAGTAATTCGTTATTTTATTAATCACAGAATAAAAATATTAGCACCATGAATGGGTCTTGTTGCTAAATCTTTAAGATAAATTGGACGGACTGGGTGAAGAGAGAAAAATGAGTCTTCCGAAGAGTGGTAGAAAAGAGGTCTTACAAGAACTTGAGTGGAAATGTACATAAGGTAAAGGTACATAATTAGAGGTGATATATGTAGAGAATAAAGTAGCGACAGCAATTTATAGAAGAAAGAATTACGAGGTTAATGCGTGCATGAGTTAAGAAAATTAAGATACTAAAGGCATAAATGTCTAAATATATGAATTGCGACTACTTATAAGTGTATAATTAGATTCGTTGTTTGTTTGGGTTGGGCTATGTGTTATCTAATAATCATGAAATATATTTCATTTTAAGGAAGAATAATTCTAAAATAAATATACACACATTTAGTTAACAGCAAAGTTTTTAATATTCTTACATGGATGTGATATACATAAAATTAGATGTAATATAATCTCCAGAAGAGAGGTGGAATGAACAGTGGGAATGAAGAATGGTTTAATGAATCATAGCCATTTTCTCAGTGTTAGACGAAGGTAGAATTGTAGCGGTGTTGTATGTATCCATGTAAAACCTGCATTAAACGGCAGGCTACCAATTAATAATAAAGATATACTTTTATCTGTATAATCGTAACCCAATAGGTTTATCTACTTTGACTCAGGTGAATATTTTTTTAAGTATTATCAAATATCATTTTAGCTAATTAGTGGGCAAAATTTGCACCTGATGCTATTATTATGAATGCACCTGAATGCTATTATTTACAGCTATGAAACAGTAAATTTCAGCTATTTTAGCACGTAGTGAAATAAATACGAATAGATATTTTGCTAGTTGCTCATTATTTTTTTCAGCCAGGTCAGCTTCCTAATGATCACAAAGTCATTTGAATGGTTGTTAATGATGAATTTTAATACTTTTATGCATACATTTTGCTGAACTAAAAAATAAATCCAGGTTTTTAAAAAGTTTCACAACAGATATTTCCTACCATCACAAGTTTTAAATGTGAGTAACGCGGTGTTTAAATGTAACTTATACGGGACAAATGAAAAATTACACCTGTGCTAGTTTACTTCGACAAAAATTTCAAGAGTTAACCTTTAAATCAACGTATAAAAACGTTCAGTTATTTTTTTCAATTATTATTCCTTTGGATTTTCTCGTATTTCTAGCATATCATTTAGTATTCAAATTTTAAGCACCCATCTTTTTTATTTTCGGAGTTTATTCCTCCGAAAAGTGTATGGCTTTATTACTCTCCATCTACATTATTCAGTAAAAAAATTCTCTTATATAAGGTCTAATGTTTTCTTGTTCCCCTCCACAATTTTCTTTTACAATGTTTTGGTCCTTTCAATGTTCATATTTAATAAATTTGTTTATTTTACCATTCATTTCCAAAATCACCTTCTCCATACTATATACCTTCAAATGCATATTTTTCATGGTCGTAACATTTTACGGTTGTAGTCTTCCCTTCAAGTTGGCCTTGTGTAAGTCTTTGGGTTGGTAGGCTTTTATTACATCTCTGCTTTCTTAAATACGCATACGTATTTACTTGCTTGCTCCGTTTTGTGAGTATATCGTGAAATGGCCCCATGCCAATTTATTATTGATGCTGCGGCAACTTTTTCAGCTTCTTTTCTACGCTAAGTAGTTTCATACATGTGCTCCCTCGATTGTGTTTACTTCGGAGTTGACCTTAAGAAACAAATACCCTACAGGGGAATAGGTAATTTTCAGATGTGCCGGCAATTGAAGCGATCCTGAATAAATTGCAAAAAAGTTGTTTTTGAAATACCTGAAAGAGGAAAGAAATATGAAAATTCATGTCTTCGTTTGATTTCTTATTTCATGGTCTCGAAATATGAGACATTTGATTTAAATACCATGATTTTACTTTTACTGTCATTCCGATTGAGAGTAAATTGATCTAAGACAGCTTATAAGTAGTATTTCAACTTTTTATAAATTTGACCACATAGTAAGTATGTGTTATATTAGGAAGGTATTTCCGTTGATCACCGATATTCCCGATAATGACCGTGTTTCTGTAAAAGCGTGATTCAGTAAAATTGTTCCCCTTCAGTCCCTAGAAAATACGTCTAAGAAGGTATGAACATCAAGCAAACCATAGGAAAAAATTAATCTTTTAAAAGTCTTATAGATTTTTAATATCTGCCGCTATATCCGCCATAAAGCAATGTGTTCTAAATGTATTAGTTACTGTGGTATGGTTTTATTTATGTTCATTCATTTTAAATTTTATTTTAATTTAACTGTACTAAGTTTTCCTCGCATTGCCAATGTTTAGCTTTCAAGTTTTAAATTAGGAATAAAAATGACGAAAAAGAGTACAATTATTATCTGTTTTCGCTTCACCTAATATTATTTTGTTGGAAACTCTCGTGTATACTCTTAACACATGTGTTAGAATCCGTTGATTGAAGCCTATCTAATTAAATTTAAGGTATGGCCCTCAAGTAGTCTTATTCGGGGACAAAAACGAATTAATATTTTTTGTATAAATGCATGTCACAATTTCTTCTGTAAACAAATGTTAATGTAATTAATTTTCCGAGACAAAGTAAACTCTTGGAGTGTGCTATATCTTCACCTCATTTCAAGTGGTGACCCATTTCCATTAACTGCAGAAAAGGAATACTAATGCGATTCGCTAGAGCAGCACCTCTTCGTCGCCAGGTTAGTCAGTCCCGCCAATCCCTTTTCAATTCATTCCCCTCCTAGGGGAGCGAACGTAGCAGTGCCCAGTGCCTACGTGAACTCACTGCGTAAACTCATTTCGAAGTATTTTCTCCGTCCCATTACTCCGCGCTGCACCCATTACAACCCCCGTGGGGGAACCCTGACGGAGTCCCTCGCTCCAGAATCTCTCACTTTTTCTCCCTCACCGCTGCTCAACCCTTTTCTTACCCCGTCTCCCCCCAACCCGCACTGCCTCCCTTTAACGCCCCCTCCACTGTCTTTAAGACGTCTGTGGCACTCATGATGCCGCCGTTCTCTCCTCTCCCCCCTCGGCTCGTCCCTACCACCTCTCATTACTCCACCAATATGAAGCATTCGGCTTCCTCTGGATTCTCTTCCTCCGACGCCATCTTCCCGCTTCTCAGACGCCATTTCGAAGCGTCTCATCCCGTCGTCGTTCGTCGCGTTTATGCCTCCTCAGCGCCCACTTTCGACTCACGCCGCTGTTTTATCGCTTCCCCCGCACTCATCTCCCACCATCTGAAGCCTCCTTTCTCCCTCCCTTCCACTGCTCCCCTCTCAGTTTCCCTTCGTTCTCTTTCCCTTTTTGCTAACTCTCTCTATGCATTTATTCCCCTCCACACTTTCCACTCTCATAGGTTATACGGGTCTTTTCTTTTTGAAAAAAACGATAACTCCCTCTATGCCGACGGTTATTTTTTCCCGTATTTTGTTAAGGAGAGTTAGTTTTTTCCACAATATCCGCCGTAGAAAGGTCCGCAGCATACACACGAGACGGTTAAGATATGAAAAGGAAGAAGTAGCCCATTTAAATGCAGAAACAAATTAAAGCGATAGTTAAAAATGGATTCTTGAGTGATACCAAGGCCTCATTCAATTACTTTTCTTCCCGTTGTCTTTGATATATTTTACAGCTTTAAGTAACTTCTAATTATCCTTTATATCCTCTCTAAATCTTTCAACTACTCACATTCTAGTATGTTTTTGTTAAATTAAGAAATTTACAATAGAATTTACTTCAACTCCCTCGTCTTCTCAAGTGATAGCCGAACTGATAACCGCCAAATCTTTATTTTTTCTTTATTTATATACCCTGCAAGTCGTACACCATCCCATCATCCACATTGCCTTCGGCACATTTCGCCCAATGCAACTTTCTAGGATTTCTTTCTCGTCCCTGAAGGGCTACGCTTTTTATTTCTCACTTCCTAGTATATAAAATACTAATTGTTCTTTAATTCGTTTCAAACTCCCACTCTCTTCGTAGAAAGATATAATGATTCATTCCTCTAATAGTTTGATACATAAAAGATTTTGTCAAAGTTTTGTAGTAGAGTCATTAGAATCTCTGGAAACTAGTCTCAAAATTCGCTGTGTAGATGATCGAATTTTAAATTTCTAAATATGCCGTCTACGCCAGTACTGAACTTTTGTTTCTCAAAATTTGCACTAATTTTGAATATAATTAACGTGCATGAACTTCACATCAACAACACCTGTAGTCTACCATGCCATCACATTCATTTGGCTCGCTTTCATACCTACGCCTCTCTCTAATGAAAATCCATAAAATACTCCCTGAAAAACCTCTTACTAACTTTATATTCTCCCCACACAATATTACGCCCCTTGTTCTTAATTTGATTAATTTCATTGATATGCTTATTTATTTCAAGAAAGAACTCCTCATTTATTTTAAAACACTCTCTACTTATAAAATTATGATATTTTTATTCTACTTTTCTTATACTTTCTCGCACAGCATGTCTAAATTCGTTGCTTTTATTTGTAAAAACATCATTCGCTATATTTTGAGCTTTGTGGCATTTTTCTACGAGCGTTTTCTAAGACATTTTCTTCCTTTCATTCGCCAAAACCTTTATAACGCCATTTAGATATAAATCAATGCTCGTTTTTCCGACCAGATTATTTAAACTCTCTTTAAAAAATACAAAATGAACATGTCCAAAGATCAAGTTTTTTAATTATTTCCCAACGTTCCTTATCAGTGTCGGCACATCTTCAAGCATTCGTTCCTGCACTCTTCTTGCCTAAATACCTTGTAACAGCTTTTCGGCATTTACTCTCAATTTTTCAAGCGATTTCTTGGCCATGTCCTCAAATTACTTTGGGTCGCAATTGAATAGAACTTCATTTCCTTCAAATAATCATGCCAAATAATTGCCTCCTTAATCTATTATTGTTCCTATAATAATCACTGTCTCATTCAGAACAATTACAATATGCTGAAAATCTTCTTTTATCCAAGCATTGAACAAGTTTTCACTTTTGTTATTCACTCAGGGGTCAAAAAAAGGCTTAACCTTCTTTTCGGTTAACTTAACAGTACGACTTATACCTTTTAACAAATCTTATTACTCATAAAATTCCATTATTGTTTGGCCATCGCCCACTTCTTCTAACTCTCTCGTGGACTTATCCCACAAACTCATCCCTCACAAGAAGGTAGCTTTTCGAATACAAGCTTTTGTATAGTGTATACACAGTATATAGTTTTGTATAGTTTCCTATGGAAGCTATTTACTCGTATTTTCTTGCAAATGCATTAGTGCTTGTATTCATAACCCAATCCTATCGAATAAACCCTGACGGTCGCATTCTGGAAACGTCGCAGTATCTATTTAATGGGAAAACTTTACACAGCGTAAACGCCAAA
This sequence comes from Hetaerina titia, assembly GCA_037158775.1. NCBI lineage: Eukaryota > Metazoa > Arthropoda > Insecta > Odonata > Calopterygidae > Hetaerina > Hetaerina titia. The sequence continues at coordinate 58,159,185 of CM073774.1, forward strand.
TGTTTTTTCAACTGCCGCTATAAGTAAAATGCATAATTTAGTGCATGTATGTGTCACACTCATTCAAACTTTCTCTCCGTTATCCACAGATATCATCCCTCACGCTTTCATTCTAGCTCATGGCACGCAGGAAGGAAGCTTATCAAATAGCAACTTTCGTGCTGTTTCTGTGCATTCAGTGAAGTGATTTTTCTTTTACAAGCGTACGTACTAGTGTTCGCATTCATATTGAAATATTGTCGGTAATATTGTCGTCTTTTCAATGGGCAAATTTTGTACTAGGGAAAAACACTCAAGGATTATTTTCCGTATCTACCATAAGTATCGTGCATAAATTAGTACATGCGTGTTTTTGTAGCGCCCAAGGAAAAATTCCAAAAATGAAAATGCAACTAGAATTTAATCCCCTTTTCTTTAATTTTGATAGAGTGGTAAAATCCTCCAAGAAAGGAAAACATTTACAACCAGAATACTGCTATCCACATTCACTTGTAAAGTTTTAGATTTTTGCTTAATTTCCAATTTACTTATGTTAATTGTACAAGCTAAAATTTAACCCTCACTAATGTATCTAATGATTTGCTCTATTACCGTTATTTTCTCCGATTCATTTTCTCGTCCAAAACCAACACTGGTTTAAACCTTAAGCTCAACGCTGGATTAATTAACAATTGATTAATTGGACTGTATTCTCTATTCGCACATTAATTTCAAAGTTTCATAATTTCTTAGCCACTTTTGTTGTCTGAGGTGATGCACTCCACTCGTCTTTCGGAAAAATCGTAGGAAATCGATGTAGATAAATTAAGCGTTAAGAAAAGAATGTATTTACGACGCCACGAGTGGTAGACTTAATTAAAATTGATAGAAATCGCAAATTAAATACCATCCTGTGAATTTCTTAGACTGCTAGAAAATTTGTAATTATCATCTCTAGCCCTTCAATTCGAAATTGGTTGGATACAACCTTCCATCATTATCACATTATAGTTCTCTTACACCCTGATAGGTATCATGTCATATATACCCCTAAATCTGGCCGATGTATTTGAATTGGAAATGCATATTTTAACCATGCTCCGACTTCAAAGGAAAAATAAACGGGGATCAGTGTTTTTGTTGGTTATTTAAATATTTACTCTCAAACCTACTTTCTAAAAGCTTAAGGAGTTATTTTATTGCAAATTATTTTCGTGTCATAAAATAATTTTACTAGTTACATGTTAATATAATGTAAATGTTATTTTAACAACTATTATAGCTAAACTATTTCCTCCTTTGCATACTTACCATATTGCAATAAACAACTAAAAGAATATTAACAAAGATTGTGCTCCGGATATTTTCTATTTTCCTGTATTCGATGCATGAATTCTATCTATATAAATTCGTTTCTTAAAAAAATGATAGTTTGGAAATTTCATTCGGAATTCAGATCGCCGAGTGAATTTGATTTTGGTGCTAAAATAAAACTTTCAATTCGAGAATTTCACCACCCGGCGCTTGAGAAAATGTTCTTCTATCTGTCCCAGATGAGATTTTGCAGCACCTACTGGGCGGAGGCAGCAGAGGCAATGACCACGTTATATTCTTTCTTTTTTACATGAGGTTCCCATCGTTATCATTTCACCCGCCATTTACCTGGCAGATTTTCTTCCCGAGCCCTTCCTTCTCTGACCTCCCCCTTCTCATTCCTGGTAAAACCTCTCTCATCACATCTTTTCCCTCGTCTCCATCCGTTCGCTCTCAAACCCTGCGCCTTCTTTTTTCGACCTCTTTCTCTATCCCTCTGTCTACCGCTTCCTTTTCAACATCACCCCACAACCTATCCCCCCCGGCCACGTCTTACTGCTTGATTTCCCTCCATTCTCCTCATCCATTCCCTCGTCTTGCTTGGAGAGTTGAAAGCCGGAAATCTTCCCCCGGTTTCGAGCGCGGAAGAGACGACCCCGGCGATTCCGGGAGCGAGAAGAGGAATGGGTAACCGGAGAAGACGGGTGCGCTGGGAGGGAGGTGGGACCTTTCCGGGTGGGAGACTCCATAAGAGAAAAGGGGGATTGGGGTGGGGGAGGAGATAGAAGACGGGTTAGATGATGAGGAGAGGGGGTTAGGGATACACGGGCAAGGGGTATAAAGCGGGTGAGCGCGCGTGAGAGGTTCGGTTGCTGTACCCGTTTGAACTCGTCGGAGGGGATTGCGGAGGTACAAGGATAAAGAGGAGATGGACACGGAGGGAAAGCGGGAGCGAGTTTGCGGGGGACGCCAATTGAACGGCGTGATTGCGAATCCACGCTCGCCATCTGCGACGAAGGAGGCCGTCGAGGGAGGATCTCCCGGACATCGTCCGAGGGAAGAGCGGATAAGAAAAGTTTTCAAGGCACCGAGTTCAGAAAATCTTTTGTGGGTCACGCGCTGCAGCAAATATTCAGCAAAAATATCAACGCGTTTATACGTTTACTCCTATCCCTAGGTTAATATCAATACCATTATTGTTCTCTTTGTCGATACTACAAAAATAAATAGTGATGTGAAAAATGTAAAAAATGGCGAACCTAAACTTTATTCAACTCACCACCTAACGCAGAGTTCCTTGCATATCTAGGCCATCGCTTTCCTTTGCCTTGAAATATAAAGTAATAAATGATACGAAAAGTGAAGAGTCAGGCGTGATGTTGTGGAATATAGACATAATAAGAACTTTGTTGCAATTTTCCACAGTTAAAACTTTATTTCGACGATGGTTTCGATACACTGTATCATCATCAGGTGAGTAATAGTACAAGGAAAGAAAGTTTTAATTGTGGAAAATGGCAACAAAGTTCTTATTATTAATAAATGCATATAAACATTCTTCGAAATATAAATTTAATAATTAAAAAAACTATTGAAATTTGATTCCATTTAAAATATAACTTATGTTCCGTTTATCCGCTGGCTTGAATCATTTCGCTCGATTGTATTTTTCCATATTTTCTCCTCAAATATAGGTATTTTCCTATTAAATTATCCCTTAAAAACACCTCTATATTTCTTTTAAGTTGGTCGACAAATTTTAAGTGCTTTCGTTTGAGAGGGCATGTTCAACAGTGATAATGCTTCTATGGAATGTGTAGGGATAATACGATGTATGTTTCATGCACGATGTAGTAACAATGGCTGAAGCTGTTTCATTTAAATCACCTTTCTTTTCTAGAAATATGTATGTCAGTAACATTAGGTATATTATTGTAGACGTCGTTCTTCATTTTTAATTGTAGGGTGTTTCATTGTATGAACGGATGGTTTTATTTAAACATTTTATCCACACGTCCATTAAACTATACTCGTAGAAGGAAATTTACTCTCATTAGAAAACCATGGCAAATATTCTTAAAAGCTAAAACATAAGATTATTCGCATAATTTTTCCTAGAAATTAAATGACAGAGAATTTGGCTATTGCTGCCCTCTTTAGTTAGGTTAGAGAAGAAAACATACAGCAAACGGACGAGTGACGGACAGAGAGAAAACCTCAGTGAAAGGGGAGTAAGGAGGGAAACCTGAATCTAGGGAGGATAGACCGATCAGTCCCACTCCGAATTCAAAGGAGAGGAATAATATATCGGAATAATTTTCATAGGGAATCCTCTCTATTTCAATTAATACGGCCCTCTTAAACCACAGCTTTACAAAGTGGGTCAACTTCAATCACCAAGAAAAAAATTTTCAAAAAAGTTATAATGACTTCACTTATTTTTTGGAACTCAAGATTTAAGTGGTAAAAGGAAGCCCTCGCAAGCCATGCATTTGATGAATATTACAAACCAACACAGTAGAAAAATTATTCGGCCTTGCAGCCCGAGTGCGTCACTCTAGGACTGGATTGAAGTTGGGGTATGCTTTTCAGCATTCATTTCACCTATTGCATAAAAGCACGGAAATATATTAAATAAAAATTTCAAAATGAAGAAGGGTGTGTAAAGCGAAGAGTTTACAAAGCATGCCTGATGAGGAAAGAGAGAATGGGGTGTCGTACACGAAGTGAGAAAAGAGAAGGGGCTAGAAGCAATCTTTTTTCTCTCTCTTTTTATGATTTCCTCCTCTTGTCCTCAGGGCGTGGGAAGTAACCCAGCCTTAAATAGGACGCCTACGCGTCGTTTCATTCCGTTGCAGGAAGCCTCAATTTCCAACTCAGGGCATTTGAAACTCATCCGGTAACTAATTGCCAGAAGACCAAAAGTGTTTGTGAGATTAGCATGTGTCCCTTAGTCCTTTACATGGTCTTGATTTATATTTTTCATGCCTAAGCTGCAATTAATTATAAACATTTTAATTCTATGGATTGTTATTTGAAGTGATTGATTTTGTTGTGGATTAAAAATGCAATGAGGTATTTCTGAACACTCTTTCCATATCTTGACTCACATTGCAGTGTAGACCATTATTTTTCCGTAATTTATCCATTTTATTCACGTAGAACTCTCCCCTATTTCTTTTCCATCTACTGTTTACGACTTTTTGAAAAACTATCTTTATTTAAAGTTATTGTTAGCTGTATTTTTAAAGTGTTCTTTGAAATAGCTCTTCTGCTCAACTAATCACTAACTATCAGGAATAAAGTGGTATGGTTTGTTCCAAGTGTATCGCACAACTGTATAAATAGCATAATATGACCTCCTGCTAACAGGGTTACTCGAAGCTCAAATACTTAACCAATATACGAGTGCTGTGAGAGATGAATTTCGTTAACTGTGGAAGGCGTAAATGGGAGAATACCTGCGTGGAATTTTTAAAGAGGTGAGAAAGAGGAATACAGAGAAAATAAATTGTCAAAAAAGAGATTAATGTGAAACACACGGGCGTGAGGGAGTTGGGTGTGTGTTTAACATATGACCAATGCGAGGGGACCAGGAGGCGTGGCTGGATAAGCTGAGGATGGAAATATATGGGAGGAGGACTGAGAGGGGAGCGTGAAGAGGGGAGGGAAGACGGGGGGAAGGGAGCAACTCAGGATCGTCTTGGAGGAAGATGTATCTTTGAAGGAGACAGAAGCAGAGGTCTTCAGAACGTAGAGAAATAAGAGAGGGACTTGATCCTTGAAAGGGCGTTTTGCAATAGTCGTCTCATGCGCGAAACGAGCCATCAACAATGGACTTGAACACGGTCCCATCGCAAAATGCAGAGTCCCGAAATATTAGACCTCATCTGTTTTATCGATATACCGTATATGATGTAGCATTTTGTATTCTAAATATGTATGTTAATACCTATTAGGTATTTACTGGATAAATGAATAGCCACTATTTTATACTAGACACGGGCACGTAGTCATAAATAGCCACAAAGAAATAATAAATCTAGTTTTATTTTTTTAAGAATAAGTTCCTTAAGATGTTTTTACAAATGCGCACGAAAAGCAAACCATATTTGGTATTCTGTAGTTGCAATCTGTGACAACAGAAGACAACATACAACTGGGATGTCGGCACGTGAGAAAGAAATCGGCTTTTTTCTTTCTTTTTCTTTTTGATTTATTTGTTTAAGAAGATGTAGTGCAAGGAAAAAAGTCATATAATTGCCAAAAATCTAGGCTTTTGACAGAGGATTTTCTGAGTACGCATGCAATCTCGCTATTGAAAGACTGTAATCCTGATTATTAACTAGTAATTAGTACTAATAAATTCAGTTAATAACACCAGTTTATTATCTAAGCCATGGTTTGTCTTTAATAATTATGGCAGGGAAAATCCAAACATAAATTGTCATTGTAACATAAACTTTTTTAAAAATTAGTGTTTGGGACTATTAATGACGTATGGGTCATATTGTGTTCACGTTAATTACTCGGCATAAAAAGCTCTTTTTAACTAATCTCTTTCTCAACTGAGATGAGAGTTAATTTTAGAGTCTACTTGAGAGAATGTAATTTGTCGCACATGGAATAACATTTTCCGTCACAAAATATCAGAAAAAATACGTTTTCATTTATCGGGAAAATATTTTTTTAAAGCGACTGATTTTGACTTTCACTTACTTTAAGAAGGGACCATTTGGTCTCAATTTCACCAAAATAAAGTCCTCTATCTACGTTAACCTTCCGTATTCATTGCAAATGTATGTCCTATTTGTCTGAAAAAAATTACAAATGGGACGCAGAATATGAAAATGCAGTGATACTCTTTGAAATGTAAGAAATAATTTTACAAAATGTACAAACAACAATCCTGTGGCCCATTCTTCATGTAAACTAATGCCCATGGACAATTGAATATCAAAAATCTAAATTCGCGTTTAAAAGTTTGCATTTACTGCCCAATTTTTCCAAAGATTAAATTAGTAGTAATTTCCCTAGGCTCAAATGACAGTTCTTACTATTGTATAGAAGTAAAGTAAAACATAATCTATAGATTTAAATAGTGATTATATTTTTTTGCAAGAAATTACAGTACTCCAGCTTGCAACAAATAAAAGAAAAATTTAAGAAACGATTACATGCGACTACAAATGCTTATCTCAGAATTAATAATATCGTTTATCTTGACAAAATAGCTGTGATTCATTCTCTGTGCGGTAAATATACTTCAGGTTAAAATAATAAGATGTGTGCAACATTTTCGAACTCATCTCTTAAGTGAGTGTTTATATTTTGCATTAAATGTATATCATGCAACCATATGTTCGCTTTAAACTGCCCAAACACTTTTTTCACCTAATTAAAAACATAATATGTATTTTAAGAGCTTGATGAAAACTCACGACCGTGTAACTTTGAAATGAGTACGAAAAATATCATTAAAATTAAAGTGTTTTCGGTAAATGACGTGATGGTGAAACATTGGCAGCTGGTTCACTTGGGCTTAGCTTAAGACATGTTCATTCAGAAACGAATTCCTGCTGCGCCGGGGATTTCTCGCACGTTGAAGTTGACGCCTCAGACGAGAATTAAGGCGTTATGTTCTTCAACTTAAATACTAATTAAATTTCTCGCTCAAGGGTTTTAACTTTTTCCTTTCGCCGCTGAACGTAGCCGTCGGAAGCCGTCTCTTCTCTCAACTCCTCACGTGAAGAGCTTAAGGCGACGGGGCATAATTAGTGGAGAGAAGCGAAGAGAAAGAAATCTCTCAAGTGAGGCCTTCGTTAAATCGGTCTCTGGGGAATCATGCAGGATGGATGGAAGTTTGATGCAGTTTCAGGATAATGGCCTTCTTTGTCCGGTCTCAAAAAATGAAAAGGTTTTATATGTCTTTGGATACCTATTCCTTGATATTCTCTAAAAAACTGCTGATTTTATTGTTTGAGTAAGTCTTTAAATGAAATATTTGAGAAAAAAATTTCATGGATTACATTTCCTGAAGAACCGTGTTTTTTTTAAATTATTCAATAGTTAAGATGGCATGATGTATCATCTTTAAACAAGTGGTACAAACTATGAAACTAGATAAATGAAAAGAAAAATGAAATGTTTTATTAAAATATAAAGTTTAATTTGTGTGTATAAATAAAAATAAATATAAGTTTGATGGATTTGGGTGAATACGGTATTCCCATAAAGGGTAGTAGATGGGTAGATTTAGTGAACATTCACATTTTTCTCATCTACAGTTTATCGTTCTAATCTATCTAAAATGAACGTATTAAATTATCATGTTTTTAGCACGAATAGGTCAACAAAAATTATTGGGTGGTTTTCAATTTTGATTTCATTCCTTCAGTATACTATTTGTATGTTGACCTGCTACCTCCTGTGTGCTTAAATCATGCATTTATCTATACAGCAGAAACGTGAGCCGTATTCTTATGATAAAAGAAATTCCTTGGGAAATCTAAGGTTGAGTCAGTGGGTGGAAATGCACAAAGGCAAAAACGGAGAATTATATCCGTGGCCTTTATTTATTATCTACGTATGATACCTACTCATTACTTCTCCACACCGCCACTCCAATTACTTGAGTTATCATTAGTCAGAAACTGTTATCAGCTTAGATGAGAATGATGGATAAAAATATCACAAAATGTACAGATTTAACCGATAACTAGATGTTGGTAGATCAAGTCTTTGGAAAAAGTCGTCGCAATGGTGTTGTCAGGAGAGCTATTGTATGAGGCACCGATGCAAACTAATGATGAATATGTCACGATCGCAGAAAATATTCGTGTGACATGTTGGAGGTGGGAGAAAATTGAAATTGAATTGATATTACTGCCAAATAGATATTAGGGTTCAGATACAGCGACGAAGAAATATATGTCAACTATTTCTAAATATTGAATAGATTGAAACATTTAAGAAAGATTTTTGAGAGGTAATTGAGATATTGAAAACATGAACCTAGTCAAAATTTGGTAATACTTATAATGTAATAGTGTAGACATTATGAGGGGGATGGAAACGTTTTGGTGCATTTTTGATATTACAAAAATATAAGAATTTAAAATCAAGATTCTACAAGAAAAATAGGTAATATTCACCTTTTTGTGAATATATTCCCTCTGAAACCTGTTGAATTATTCTTTGAAATTAACCATGCCAAGAGTATTCATTGCTGCATGCTTTGGTGTAAGCTATATGTGGCACAATTCAATTCACCTAATAAGTAATGAAAAACATTATATCACTTTCCGGAGATAAATAATACCTTTTTTGATTAAGAAAAATAATAATTCTTTTTCTGAGTAAAAATTGCAAAGAGTAACTTTGAATTTTTTTTTAACTATTGTTATGGTTCATAGGAATCAGTGTTATGAAGCTGTATAAAATATTATTTTGAAATTATGATTAACTACCACCGCGTTAAGGAGATATTGAGAAGGGATATCATATCAATATGTATTTCGCTAGAAAACAACAAAGTATTTGTGTTTTTACATTTATTCTTATCCCATACCGATTGCGAAGACCTTTCAATGAATATAGTAATGTTTTTCTGCTCCTTGGGTGATTGAACAAAAACATCCTACAAAATACGTAATTATTCTGCTAATGTTACTTTATAGAACGCCTTCTCTACGTAACACGTAAATAAATTTTGATTGTATTCCAAATTCCTCAAATCTCAGATACTTCATTAGGCTCCGTAAATGCTCGAGCTGCTTCAATACCTTCAAATATCGTCACATTTGATCTTTGATAAGTTCAGTGTGTGAAGGATGTGATACTCACTGATTATTTTATACTCCCTTTTATTGGATACTGACGATTTCACTGGGTAGCTATGTTCACCTCGGAAAGGCCAAGAGTGCCCAATATTTCTCTTCCTTATTTTTGTAATTTTACACCTATTTTGCTTCGGGTAATTCACATAGTACTTTTCTCTGCTAACTCTTCCGATATTATTTAACATTAAAAAACTTCGTAGTAAATAAATATCAATAAGCTAGACTAAAAACAGCAGGACTAACAAAAAGTACGCACAAAATACATACATGCAACACGGAAACCTGGGAACCAATTATGTTTCTTCTAAATCTTAGTTTTAAATCTTCAACTGGATATGAACTTCAGTAGGCAATGATTTTTAGAGAGATAGGCAATAGAGATTGAAGGCAATATAGATTAGAGAGATTATTCTTCTCCGGTACTAATCTAGCAAAATGATACCAAAGAAATATTTTATCATTTTCCCACACTTGAATGCATTTTACTATCAATCGCTAATAAAGTAATGGAGTATCATTAAAGTAATTTTTTTCGTATCGTTATTAAACGTTTCTTGGACTAAATTACTTATTAAATTATTCATCAGCCAATGCTAGACAATTTTATCAAAACGTTTTCACATTTTTTGATGTCATCGCTGAACCAGGCGACGTACCTAGGTAATCCTTTAAACTTAGTTTCAAATACCCTTACAATTAATTTGTTTAGAATTACGTAATTGATGGCCATGTTAAACTTAAATTCAGCTCATATATGATATGCTCTCTTTTCTCTCGTTTCTAATGGAGTGACGAGATGGGGAAGATAGAAGGATATAACAATTAACCTCATCGTAAAATATTCATCAGGAGAAAGGCACCAACCCAGAAAATTCCCGAAAACCGACCCGTAATTTTGCTAACCAATAATCTAATTTTTTTAGTCATTCCGGAGTCCCTAAGTTTTTATAATTGAAATATTCTGACCACGGACGGTCAATTAGGGTTACGTCGTGTTTTGTTTCCTTTAACCTATTTTCACCCAGCGGCTTGAATTTCCTCCCTTCCACCTTCTGAAGGTCCCTTCCGCGGTTTGAATGCTGTGTTTCAGATTTGGCAGCGCCCCATCTGCCCGAGGGGATTCTGGGAAGAATTCTGGCGGAAGAACCAACCCAGCGGTCGCAGCCCTCGTCATGGCTTCCAGCAAATTTAAGGTTCTTTTCGTAGCCCCGGCTCCTTCGAGCCCACCGACACCCTCCCTCCAGCCTTCAGTGTTTCCTGGATTTTATTTAACCTACCGCAGCAGTAGCAGAGCCAAAGAATCACGATCATTGCCTTTCAGCCCCCAATTATCCAATCAAGACTTACATTCAGGTTGAAGGTATTTAGGAAATAAAATTTGAAGATAGCCAGAGCCGTGCCTACACTTTCCTAACGTGATATTGCATTTTCTTTCCCTTACTAATTTCTATCAGTGTCTAAGCTCATTAATGGGTGATTTTTTATGCTTATTATTTTTACAGTGGAATTTCATTTGGATAATATACATATCCTAATTCGTGAATCTTATTTTCATTAGTGCTTTCTTCAGTAGTCTTACATATTTCAAAGCAAACTTGGTCAACTGGTTTACCTCAGAAAGGTTAATAATATTTTCATTCAAAAGAGAAGAAATAATGGCGCATAAATATAAGCACCAGCTCAAAATGGAAGACATATTTGCATATGAAATAATGTGTCAAGAAAAATCTAAAGGATAGATGAAAACATCTACTTCAAAATGCAATCAGTTTAAAGATGATACATATACTCGTACTAACGTTAGCTAATACTAACTGACGCACACCGAGATAAATTGCAACACATATGTATGCGGTATTTAACAAAATCAGGCATGGAAACATTTAAAAAATAATATTTCTCCTCAAACTTCTTTTTTCGAATTAATTATATTCCCCTAAGGCAGATGATTTAGCACGTTTTCCCACCACCGCCAGCTTTTGGGATCTGGTGCATGTCAAGGTCGGGTGTCATTGATACATAACTTAATACGTCACCCAATTTCAACGCCTTGCACGTCCAATATTGTGGTATTTGTATTCAGTTATCAATATTATTTAGTATTTTATCGTATAAGTTAGATTTTGGATGTGCCAGATTGAGTACCCTTACACTTATTAGCCTCACCCAACTAGACACAAGCTGACACCACGCACTTAAATAAACTATTCTTCAATTTCCGCAATTTGGCATCTTCCTTCGTTCCATCCAAAATGCATGTCCTTTTCCTATTTCCTACTTGATTACCAAACAACCTCTCCTTCACCATAATCTTCAGCATGACACAGTATCAAAATGCTCAATGCTGTGTATTTCCGACCTTCTTTGAATTTTTTTCAGTAACCCTCTCCATTTCCCTAACATGACTAGTACTTCTTCATTTGTTTTTCTTTCCGCTCATTTCATCTTTCGCATCCTTCCCCACACTCACATTTCGAAATCTTCCAATTTATTCCTGTTACCTTACTTCAAAGTCCAATTTAAAAAAAAAAACATGATGTACACAAGCACACTTCAGTTTTCACTTGTCTTTTCTTTAATGTGTATTCCTGATTTAACGTCCAGTTCATCAACATCCTCCTTCTTGAAGAAGCTTTAAGACCAACAATGGTCTAATACAACTTTTACTATATTACCCATATTGGTCCAAAACACTTCCTAGGTGCGTACTGTTATCTATTCTAGTGTTTGATATCCTATTTCAATTTTAACTTCATTTTCCCCTTTATTACAGGTCTAATAACCATTTTTTTGCTGACCTCCGATTCTCATTCTCTGGTTATTACATTGATTTTCTAATTAGGTCAGTGATAATTTTCAATCATTGGCTGACTTGCTAAATAAAGCGTGTTCATCCACCAACCTAACTGATTTACGTCCATGGAGAGGGTCCTATTTAACCATGCAAAATATTAATTCGCTTATTAGTGGGCTAAATGAAAGTTTCTATGGCCCATATATGGCTATTTTGCACCGCCGTAGGCCAATTCATCGTTGCGTATTATGTCAGAAAGGTATAGGTTTAATTCTTGGGTTGATGCACATTGTATCTTATGTGTAAATAAAACTAATCCACATATTTTATACACCTACATCATTGGGATTATTTTGAAGCCATTAATTATTACGCTTAAGAATTTACCTTTCACGTTATTCAGTTCTGAGATATTCCACCCAAATGCCACACCTATACGTGTATCATAAATTTTCCACCTTCTTCCCTCGCATTAAATCACCCCTCATTGCGAATGCTGATTTTTTAAATTTACTTTTTCAGAGGTACGAATGGCTGCCATTCAATAGGCTTAAGTGTGGCGGGAAATTTTCCTTGATACTCATTCTTTATAAATATATAGAGGACATTTTTCAGGCCTGATGATCTACATTATGTACATTTCACCTGTCCACTCTCTCTTCTGAGTGAGACATGTATGAAGAGAATCAATATGATCGTATAAACAATACAAAAGTGCATAAATACTAGCCTCTCAACAAAGTTGTTGGATCGCAATGATAAATTAGGTATGACTTTTGTATCCATTGGAGAACAATATTGGGCTATTTGGTGTGAGAGCTCAGATGTAACTATCAATGTATGATCGGTACATGAGGTTTAATTATAAAAGAGATACTCTTGTATATCTCTTGTATATCAACAGTCCAGATTTGACCGTTGCCACCAGGACAATGGCCTAATTGCAACTATATAAATTCTTAAATATATATATATATATATATATATATATATATATATATATATATATATATTAAATATATAATTACACACACATATATATGAATGTATATTAGTTAATATGCCTGTTGAGGTAGATTTTGGATGGAAAAACTACCAAATATTTGGTTTCTCCTAACAAAATACATCCCTACATCATACTCTAAAACAGTCCCCTAATCTTTGTTTATCTCCTTCCTTACTCCAGTCCAAAATCCTTTTCCTATTTCTGCCCTTTCCTCGTTTGCCTAACATCCTCCGCTGTATCACAGTCTTCAACATCCCAGCATCACTCAATATGTTTTTCATGCATTTTTCTAGTCTCCTTATGGTTTCTCCCAAAAAAATCCTCTCATCGCCCACCATACCTATTTGTTCACCCACTTCCTTATTTGTTTTTCCTTTCTGTCCACTTCGCCTTCTCCATATCCACAGTTCAAAAGCTACCAATCTCCGTCTGTTATCCTGCTTCAGTGACCATACTTCCTCACCGCACATAACTGCGCTCTACCTAAATGATTTGACGAGCTATATTTTAACATCCTTATTTAGAGTCCCTGTAGTCTAAATATATTAGTCGTACTTGGCGATAAAATAAATTGAAATTATCCCTGTTGTAACTTGTCAGGTGAATCCTTTCATAATTAATATTTATTCATTCAGTTCGAAAAAATTGTAAATCACCAATATGCTATTTTGAAGGGAAGATTGTATTTGTTAAATCATTATTCTTACTGTTAACACGATATTACTTTCTCATAAAAATGAGAACCCTTATATTACGTAATGTATAAATGCATGAGCAGCTGATGTTATTTTATTCCGCTCTGATATAAAATTTATTCAGAATTCTTTCGTGTTTATAAATGCTGTATGCCTATCACATTTCTACGTGCTGTTTACGCCTTAGATATCACAAAGCTTTTCACGCTATAAATCCCAGCTTATGTGAACAAATTTATATGCTCGAGGGCATCAATTTAGAAAATTTCCTAGTAAATATTTTCAACTAAGTGGTTTAATAAAATATTTAGTTGCTGTCAGTTACAGCTTACACGTCAGGCAATTATATTCCCTTTACACAAACAAGATATAGATACAGTTTATTGTGTCAAGGTTTTCTTCTCAGAGTCTTTAGGTGTTAAATTGATAAGAAGAGTTAAATAAGTATTACTATATAAGGATTTATCAGACGTCGCACCTTTATTAAGCTAAATTCCGAGGGGGAGATATGTCAGCCCTGATAATAGCGATGAATATTTGCTAGACGCAACAGGTAATCTTAACGAAATGATCCCTCCAGCAATTGATGCTAGATACATGGTAAGGAACGCAAGAAACGTTGACATTCACCAATGACTATGTTAACAAAATAGGGTTAAAATTCGTGGGTTACATCTAACCCAACAGATTATTGAATATCTTCGTCAGAATTCCTGTTTGCTCTGTATTTACTAGCTCAGAAAGAGTGTTCACTATTTTTGCTTACATGGGAAGCTATCATCCATCTTTGTGAGCGTAGCTTTCAAAGTAGGAAGGGTACACTTCCATTTGGTTCATTAATTTAGCAGTGGAATTCACTTTCGGATACCTTAAACCTGCCGTCGATGATAACGGATGTTTTCAGAAACATCAATTTCAATATACTCGTATTTTTAATAGAATAACGTTTTATATTCCAATGTCATAAGTTTCTGACACTTTTACTGACACAGTATATTAATACTTTTTCTAAATTTTATTTATCAAAAAAATGGTACGCTAAATTTTGAGGGTATTAATTATAGGATGTACTGCCATAATAATGCTCAAATTTGCACTAGTCCCACCGTCATGTATTCGGCTTCAAAAGAACTGGATAGGATTTTGATGTAAAATATTCTATCACCTTCACTGGTGTTAAAAGATCACATTGAAAGTTCTGCAATTAGTCATTCAAATTCTTATTTCCAAAGAATCGATATCAAACAAATTTAGTTGTTTATTTTCATTGTTATATACGCTACAGACGATTAGTGATTTCCTTCTTGAAGAGTAGCTGGAAAAACTGGAAGAGAATCACATATTGGCAGGAGTAACTGGAGGTAATACTCCTTATATAGGAAAGTGGGATCTTCAACGTCTAAGCCTTTCATATTTAACATATAGAGCAAAAACATTTCAGTTTTATTAAGAAAAGTGTATTGTATGATGTTTCAGCATTTTGTAAGTGACCTGTATCACATAAAGTTGTGTTTTTAGGACCCTTACTGCTAATGGAATTTGCATTGATTCATCCAATGATATAATTCGTTACCCAGATTTTTAAAAGGCATTTCTACCGTTATTCTGTTAGAAAACGAGGTCTCCCACTGTGAGGTCTAACTGGAGCAGATTAAATGGGTGAATTTGAGCGATTGAATATATTGATTGTAGAGATGAATGAGAAATATTCTTTTGTCTTTTGCCCATTCCGTATTTTTCAATTTCCTGCAATCGTATGATATACTTACTTAAAGGTGGGCATTATCCATAATATAACTGATTGCCAAAATGAATGATTATGAAAACGGAGTAAAGTCTACTTAAGCAAATGTATGTTGCCACGTAGGTACATACGTAGTTAAGCATGTATGTAAGTTTATAATTACGTAAATATTACCTTAATCATGTTGTGTGGGCTAATCCTTCTTACAACACTTAAAAGATATACAGAAACTTTAAAAAAAATGCATATTAGCTTTAAATTCCATTAAATGGAAATAATTATTCTTCTTTGAATGACAGTGGCAATGTCTAATGACCGTTTATATTTTAGTTATTTTCCTGCTCAGCACAAATTCCAAGCAACTGCCATCGTACCTTTCTACAGAAATAATGGAACTTTGATTCCTGATTTCATTGAAATATTACGCCGCCCTTACTTCACTCTCTGTCTCTTGTTTTTCTTCTCTTTCTACATCAATAACCTTCGGCATTCCACTGATCTGCTGTTTTTCCTTGGCTACGGACTCTCTTCCCTCACAAGTAACGGCTCATAAAGTTCACCTCTGTCCCCTCGCCGAGACCCCTCGTTTCTTTCCCTCCAACTTACGCTCCTTCATCGTCCCTCCACTTGAAATTCTGATTAAAAAATCCTACATTCTGGACGTTGGAATTGTGAGAGAATGTCTCCCTGGATAGGGGAAGTCAGTTTTAGACATACCAACATAAAATTTTATCAATATATGTCATTGGTTTGTTCGTTTAATTTTATTTTGATTAACTCAGAATAATCTACTGAAGAAGGTAAGTATTATTATGGCATAATTGTCGTTCCTCTGTTTATCATTTGATTTTTTAAAATTACAATTAATTGATTGAATAGTTCATTTATAATTAATTTTTAATATTATATATATATTTTAATAATTATTAGGTTTTCCTTTGGTTACTACTTTGATGAGAGTGTTCAATTTATTGTATTTGCACCAATACTATACAATTTTGCGTTTGCGTTCCATAGATTCTGAGGAAGTGATTTGTGTATACAGCTCGTACTCGTATGTGTACTACTGGAATGTTTGAAAAATGAAGAAGGCATTCCTTGCCAATCACGAAATCAAATATACCTCATCAAATATCTCAATCAGTATGACTCTTGATTCATGCAGACACATATTATAATAACTTTAATTAAAATAAATGTTCAGGAGTTCATCTCTTTCATGCTGTTTGATGGATGGCCTTGATGTTTAAAATTATTTGTCTGCTGTAATTACCATTTTCTCTAGGAAAGGATTTAGGAATCTTCGATTTCACTCGGTACGAATATTATATTATTTCAACGCTTTCGAGAGAAAATTCCTTTTTAACGGTGCTCGTTTTGGCATGGTTTAATGATGTGAAGTTCAAAAATTATACCAAATGCAAAACATTTGATCATATACACCTATGATGATGTTCTTAAAGTACATGTTTAATGACTTCTAATAATTGAATGTTTGTATAAAACTTATTAGAAAATATTTATTAGATATATACTAATTCCTTTGAAATTAATTATGTGAGGGTACATTTGTGAATTAATTACTTAGCCTCACGCTATAAAAACTCTTATTTTTTCGCCAGAAAGTTCTCATTGAATACGTCTTAAAGGAGAGAAATTTCAAGAGGCATCTTTTTTATAGAGGTTTATACATTCAACTCCAGCATAGAAATTGAAATATATTTTTACGGTATAGTTATGTTAGAAAGTATTTAAATGAATTGTAATTTAATTGTATTTAAATTTGAAAATTTTCATTGATGTCATTAATCACAAATCAAAATAGATTCTTGTCGACGTAGGAAATTCCTTTTACGATTGCATTAATTAGCATTGATCTTATTTTGTCAGTGACATACAAATTGGGTAGCGATATGTGGATATCTATGTAAATGAAGAGACATTTATTTTACACTAATTGGAAACTGACTCTTAATAACGGACTTTCATCGAGTAGAATAAACTTTATGCGTCAATATAATTGAATTTGGATTGATAGGAATGTCAGTAATAATTCATTCAGTTAGTCTTAATGAAAAACACCAGCATACCAGTCACGTTCCCTCGGTGCGCTATAATTGCAATTTTCCTTTGTGAGGAAATTTGATTAATACTGTTTGATGTTTCAGAAAAATAATTTTATTTATGTCTAGCATAACCACCTAGGACATTCATACTCGTAACTACATTTCTATGAGTTACATTTTATGATACTATGGCAGGGAGTATAATAAGAACCTCTTACTTAAAGTCGTCCACCTTGAACTCTTTTTATGCGTAATTTTTCCGTCTGTTGATGTTTTATTGAGATAAAAGGTGATAGCAGGCTTTACATTTATTTTTTGGAGGCATAATTATATGTTCCGTCAGTTTTGATAAAAAATAAATAAATAAATATATTTTTAAAAAGCGCTCGCCTATTATTCATTTTTTCAATCTTCGCTTTGATGAATTTTTCTAATTGACTCTTGATACGTTATCTTAATTATGATATTTTGAAATTTTAATAATGAAATGTGTTCGTATCATTGGATATGCCCCGTTATATACAAATCCTACCGTAAACGGTAGACTACCAATGACAAAAAATCATAAACCATCGGAAACCGAAGAGAAAATCCGCCCGTGGTTTTGTAATTTTACACGAATTCACCCCTTCTTAAAGTTTGCTTCAAAAATAGATTTTTATTCTTTCTTGAGAGTGTTTGTAAATTATTCTGTTATTAAAGGTACATTAAATTGCATAAAAATATTCTGCTAAAGAACGTTTGGCGCTCTGTGCGGGCGTTGTTTTCTTAAAAATTAATCGTTAAATTAAATGTCAGTGTAAACTACCCTCTGTGGTTATAATTATGTCTATTACCACAATTTTTGTAAGCCGTTGATCTACAGTACTGATCGTGTAACACTTTTTGTCCATAAATTCCATGTTCCTCAACAGCAAGGTCTATTGTGAACCGTAGAATATTTTGCTTCCATTTAATTTATTTTAATGCGTTTTATAAACGATTTAATGGTAGCAAGGATTTTATATTTGTACAAATTTCAATTAATATTATCAATTAATATTTATTTTATCACCATTTTAAGACCTAAAAGTAGCCTAATTGTGTTAGTTGATTCTTACATTAGTTTAAACTCCTTATTGACGTTTATCTTGCAATCATATGTTTTCGAGAGAACAAGCACGTACTCCATAGTTTAAGTTAAAATAAACGTTACCCAGTTTAACACTGAAATTTAACATTTTTCTCTAACATTACCAATGTTATTTGTAGTATTTATTGAAGGAAGAAGTTTGTTTTTTACCAAGAAATCAGGTTTGGAGTGTTTTTATATATTTTTTATAACCTTATTTTGCCTTTTTAGCTTGATAGAAAATAATGATAAATAAACAGGAATCACGGTATTATCTGTTGATTTTACACTGCTGATTATACCCAGTCACTTTTAAACCTCTACTGGAGTAATATTGCAATTACCATTTGTGAAAAAAACTCCACTATTTTCGATATTATGTACTAATATGAAAGTATTTTGCAAAATTACATTGGTACTGGTCACATAAATCCATAGCCAATTCCTCAAAATTTTCAACTGGAATCTATTTTACGAAAGAAGAAATAAATTCTTGAGTTTATTCTTGAATTCTTAAATTTATTCCATTGCATCAGAAAAAATAGAAAATTTACAAAAAAATACGGATTTCTCTTCTAAATTTTATTCGAATCAACGGGGTCGCAAAAGGGGACTTCTTATTGCCGGGATTACTTTTAGAAAATTTTGCAACTGTCATTATAGCAACGAACTGCGTCTCGTAAGTTGCTTTTTAAGAACTGCTAGAATATGATTCTGGGTCCGTAGTAGGTAGATAATCCGTAACACGAGAGCTGCTTGTTTTAGGTCACGTCAATTTTCCCAAAAAAGGCTAGTGGAATATGACTATGATCTAATTCCGTGACACCAGGCCACAGAAATTACTTGTGCTTGCGAAAAGTGTCTTAAAAAGTTTATTTATTTGCTATTCTGCCATTTATTATTTTTACTTTATAGTGTATAATATCGCGTTTACATACATTACATACATTCAACTATTTAGAGATCAGATTTTGATTTTGCGATTGTGTAATAGGCTATTCGTTAGTAAGCCACATATTCGGAAGATGTCCATGTCAGCGCTTAAGTAATAAAAGACACTGTGTGAATGTTACATTTTACACTTATTTAATTCATAGATTCAGCATCCACCCTAGTAATAAAGAAAAAATAATTACCGGTGATGACGACGAATAAGGCTAAACACCGATGCTTTGACGTTAGTAATATTTTTGCATTCACTAAATTATTCATTGCATTTGTGTGAAACAGGTATTTATGTCTTTTATCCACTAAATGAGGGTCAGTCTATGTGATACAATGTCGTCACAAACATGTTCAATTTGGGATAAAGGGCGCTTCATGGCTTCGCTTCATCGCTTCGCACATGGGGAGATTTTGAACTTAACAACCTAACATGAGAATATTTGTAATTTGAACTGAAATTAAAGAAAAATATTAATAAATTTCGATGTAAGTTTCATTTCATTTAAAGATATTACAGGTTAAAACGTACGTTTGAGTCCAAGTAAGTGCTCCGATAAACGGTAATATGAAAGTAGTAGGTCTTGCAAATTAGCAACTATAGAATAATTGACTACGTACCTAAATAGAAAAATATATAGCAGCTCAATGAATCGCATTATAAAATAAAAATCAATGTGGGTTGAGGGGTAATATTGGAATTGCGTTGAAAATTGGGGAAAAGAAAATCCTGTGGTGAGAAAACATTCAAACAAATATTTTAATAAAATACATTTTCAATTGTTATTAATCGTTTTCCACTTATATTAAAGCTTTAGTGGATATTAAAGATAGAATGTTGGGTTGTGTTAGGACAATCAGGATATTGCTTTTCATATTGTGTCAATCCAAAACTTACTTTTACAAACTGGTAGATCATCCATTATTAATAATAATCAGAAATTTAGATTTGCAATGCATTCACTTCACTCAAGTAACCCGGTGCTTAAGATTGAAGGTATTCTCGATATTAATCCTGAATTTTTAACAAAGATCGTCAGCAAATAGCAATATGTACGCATAGAGCTCTCACCAGGTTTAAAATGACAAAGGTTTAAGTAAAGGATGTTGTGTCTCCTACATGTGATTCGATTGTTGATTATATATAGCTTTAATGCAGAAATTTAATGACGTATTTAAGACATTTTGTTACTTTTCAAGCTCTACCAATTCATTTTTTATTTTGTGTTTTTAATTTTTTGTCAATAGAATTAGCGAAAATTTGGTCAGAAATTAGTCAATTCGGACTACCGAAGGTTGCCGGTTCATTTCGTTTATTTTAGTATTTGTCGAATCCATGGCTCCCTGCTATAAATAGTTTAAAAATACAACACAACAATTTCAAAGTGTAAACAATCATTCGAATTATGTATTCGAAATCCCCTATTTACTTCGACTTCTCGTACCCTAAAGAGAATCTTTTAATAGACTTGGATAATTGAATGTGTCACCGTGAATAGCTGTGCCTGTTAAAATCTGTGTGTATGCGTGATTATGAACCTTTATTCCCTAGCTGTTATTTGTAATATTACAATTTAATGATATTTCATTAGTTTTGCTTAAAGCATTCATTTGAAGCGTAAAATTATTCCTTAGAGAAGAGATACAATATCTCGTCTTATTTTCCAAAACATTTTCATCAGAAAAATGTAGGGCAAATTAATATTATTTTGAAATAATGGAATCGATTCAAAGTAATTTTGCATGTCCAGGCTGTGAATTTTATGTTCACAGACTTTTTTAGCAAAACGTTTTTATTATATGTACTAAGTATTTTTCATAATTCATAATATTAAAAGTTATTAAATGATAGGTGTATCGTGAGCGTAGGGTGAAAATTTTTTTGATGAATATTCTTTACGCAGAAGGAAATATTTAACAGATTTTTCTTGTTCATAAAAAATATCCGAAGAAAATATCTTATTTGCTTCCAATAAAATAGTGCTGATATACATATAGTAGGTACTCCTACGAACAAAAAAATTGGATGCATTCTAAACGCTTAACACAAGAGGGGTATATATATTGGTGGTTATTGGTGGTTTTTATCACTCAAATAGTCGTGAAATTCGTCCAAAACTGGGACCATTA